>JAZHYW010031443.1:0-21615 GCA_037355805.1 Ixodes ricinus | reverse complement strand
CACCAGCGTTGGTTATGACCACTAGAACGGCAGGGCGTGTTTTTCGAACGCCTGGCCTCCAGCACGTGCCTCATGCCTTCCGTCATGCTTTGACTGCGCGCTCGAGCTCGAGGGGCGCTGGGACGTCGAAGCGTTGTCAAGGATAGAAGGCTTGCGTGGAGGCAGGAGAACTGAAGCTCCTCCCTACGGTTCTCAATTTGTCAGAGACTATTGCGAAACTTAGTGACTTTTGACATTTAGTCAATATGTACCATGTTCAATAAAAAGATCAACAGAAAATCTGTAGCATTTCTATTGACACTGGCTACAGAAAGTCAACTGAATATTTTCAACACGAAGTAAACAGAACGTCTGCAGTATTTCTGGTGACACTTTCAACAGGCAGTGAGCAGAAAAAGGATCAATGTAGAGTTAATAGAAAGTCAAAAGCTTTTCTTTTGACTCAGGCGGAAGAAAATAATCAAAAAAGTTTTAACACAAAATCAACAAACTTTCTGTTGACCATATCAACAGAGTTAAAGTCAAAATAAAGTAATCAGAGTGAACAAGAAGTCAACACATTTTCAATAAAAGTCAAAAAAAGATTTGTTATAGGGGTTTATAGAACCATATGTCCATCGTCGTCATGCCGGACCCTGCACACGACCGCAGACCGTGTAAAATAATAAAAAATTGTTTCCTTTCTTCTTTTTTATAAATTAATATAAAGAAATAATATCAATAAGCTTTTTTTTTTTATGAAACGCCTAGAAGAAAAACGTCGTTAGAACTTCTCTTTAATTTTTTTATAAATAAGTCTACAAAACAAAATATTGTTTTTCCTTTTGAATTTTTTTAGAAAATAACCTACAGAAAACGTGACTACAACTACTTTTAATTTTTTTATAAATAAGTCTGTAAAAAATAGTCTGTATTTTCTCTTTTGAAAGTTTTTGACAATAATCAAAACAAGTGCGTTTCAAAAGAATTCAATAGGATCCCGGAAAGTCAATAAGTCTAAAAAAATTAAGAAGAATGTTGAGACCTGTTTTCTGTAAGGGGTGGCAGTTGCGGCTCCAAAGGGTGTAAGTAGAGCGTGCGGAGCGATGCTTTCAATTCTCTTCAACCCTCTCCATTCGACCCTCGCTTGCGCCACCAGCTTTTGCCTCTTTACCAGCCATGCTGAAAGTAAAATCCTGTCCAATTTGTTCGTTTGGTACTGTTGATTTGTGGGGGATGTTACATCTTCATTGAAACACATTGCCTTATGTATCGGTGATAGGTGAAAACCAACAATTTCTGGGACGTATGGGAACGCCTCTGCACTTATACTCGCTTTTGTGGGGCACGGCAGATGTTTGCATCTGTCGTCATCTGATTTACTTGTGTTACGCGCTGTTTATAGTACACGGATCGCCTGTCGTGACGTATTTAGCTTTGACATGGCGATCTAATATTATCTGTTTCGACTTAATCTTCTGCTCTCCGTAAGTGAATATTGCACAGGTATGGTGGCACTGACTCTTAATTTGTTAATGCTGGCTGATATAGACGCTTTGAACACGCGATAGATTACAGCCATCATTGCTGACCACTCTTGTCCTACTGAGATGCCCGACCAGTGAAACGGGCGTTCACGAGCTCCCACAAAAGCCAATGCTGTGGAAAAGGACACAGTAGAATATGAAATGGCCATAACCTGCCCTGCTGTGGTCATGATGAAGTGAAGTGAACGTAACGAGAGGAAACAAAAATTAAAAAGAAATACGTGCTTGACCTTATTGTGCCTTCAATTCGTAGCTCTTGACTGGTGTTTTTCTTAAAGGAAGGCAGTTTGCAAAGGTGTCTGCTTTACAAAAGTCCGGAGACAAAAATAATACCTCAAACTACAGACTGATTTCAATATTCCCTGTTTCTTTTTTTGTTTTTTAAAGGTTTAGAGAAAGTTATTTATATTGGGCTTAATTTTTGTGAAAAAGAAATGCTACTTACGAATTCTTAGTATGGTTGTCGGCAAACGTTGCTCTATTGAATTGGCTCCTTTAAAGCAAAAAGTAATTACCTTAGAGAATATTGAAATAACTTTAAGAATATCTATTAATTTTTCTAAAACCTTCGACCGGCTAAGGCATAAAGTTCTGTTAAAAAATTATAGATTTATAAAATTTGAGGGCATTCTTGGCTCTAACAGAAAGCTACTTGAACTTCTGGCAGTAAAGTGTTAAAACAAACAGATATGCTTCAATGTTCAAAGCAATTCGACAAGATTACCTCAAGCTATTGTCTTGGGCCATTGCTGTTTAACCTATTTATAAATGATGTAGTTACTATCGCAAGAGGTGCCTCATTTGCCATTCAAGCAGATGATACCAGTATACATTTTTTTAGGAAAGAACATTGATAGTTTAATTGCTGATTCAAATATATGCCTAAAAACACTTAGTGTGTGGACTGTTTCCGGTTTCTCTAAAAATAAGTGAAAATAAAACAAATATTATCTTCAAACCAAAAGTTACAGTGTCCAATGCCACCACAAAATTATTGATGAACTCCTCTGAAGTTAAATTTGTAACTGCTGTTAAAACATTAGGCGTGATTTTTCACGAACATATGTTATAGGATTCGCATTTTCAAATCTTACTCTCAAACCCGCAAGTATCATTGGTGTTCTATAAAAGCATCGCTATATATTACCATATCGTATAAAACTCTTAATTTACAATGCAATATTTAATTCTCGTATATCATACTGTCATCTAGTTTGGGGAACTTCGACAGGTACTAACCTTAATAAATTATTTTTGCTGCAGAAAAAAACAATTCGCATCGTAACTAATGAGTCGAATTGCGCTTTTTTCTGTAAACATAATGTAATGAAAATCATAAAATATTATAAATATAAGCTAGCAAGCTAGTAGCAATAATGTACGTACGCGTGGCATTGCTTAAAGTTTCTAATCATCCATTACGGCAAATTTTCAAATTAACTGTCCAAAATATTGCCTGTGGAATGCGCAGCGCCGGGTCCTTAAAAGTACCACGTCCACAAACTAATTACGGGCTTCAGATGATTCAGCACACACTTCCAACAGTATTGCATTCTTTCGAGGAACAAGGTGCCTGCATCACAAATTTAAATAAGAAGGCATTGCGCAAAATATTATCCTCCTAATAACATATTCCTCGTTTTGGTGCGTAATGCCCTTTTTTTATATTTCAAATAATGTAATTATGTCCTGCTGACCGAGCTGCCTGTAGAGGGAAAGGGCATTACAGCTTTTCCTTCTGCCTCCATCGCCCATTTTGTATTATCGGAGTAAATGAAATGAATGAATTGAATTGAAGGTCGGTTATGGCGGCGCCCATGCACTGCTGCTGCAAAGAGTCTTAATGTTCTTTAGTTGTTTGTCATTGATATCCATTTCCCTGCTACTGCTGCAAAGTGTACTGGAGACCGAAAGCTCGCCAAGCCATTTAGCGTGACTTTTTTCCACACCTCGGTGTTCAGTGTTACATGTAGTGAGAATGAAACTAATAGTATTATCAATATTATTATTTTCAATGCAAAATACATTTCCCCAAAGCGAAATGGGGATCTGTGTCGAGTCAATAGTCGCGTCGCCTTCGGCGTAGCCGGACCGCTACCATTGTCAGCTGAATTTGGTGGGAATAAGTCCTGTTCAAGAGCACACAAGTATAGGTCCCGTGGTTTGTCACGGGGCTGGTGCTACTGTCTCTCACGTGACCACATGACTTGCGTCAGGTCACGACAGGTCATGTGATGCCACGGTGACAGGCTGCAGGGATTTGCGTGTATACTGAAAGTGCATTTTGCATGTGAGACGATTGGGTCGATGTGTGGTATACCTTCATTAGCGTCGTGCGTTCCTTATAAACAACAACTTACGACAAATATTGAGTTGCTTCTATAGCCATAGTATTTTGCCTCTTTAAAGTGGCGAAAGCGACAATACCCTAGACAAAGACAAAGAGGACCCTCCGCCCACACTAAACCCAATCACCCGTTCTAAAACAAACACACAAGAAGAAACGAAACAAAGGACACTAAATCAACCCTCCGAAAGAAAGACGCATCCCGAACCTTTCTCGCAGATTGGGGCCACGATGGGCGCGCCATTTCCGCTGATGCGGAAACAGCTATACTCCCTCCAGCTCTTTGGCCAAGCAAGCACAACCGTCCTTCGCCGTCCGGTAGATCTACAACCGCGGCGACCAACGAGCCGGAGCCAAAGCCGAAGCCGAAGCCGGAACTGTAGCCGGAACCCGAGGGAGAGACCCCGCTGCCGCCGCCGTCATGAATTTCTTACTTGGCGGGCGACGGCATAAGAGTCGTCGTCCCTCGGCACAGGTCCCGGAAGACCTCTGTCCGAGTGAGGTATACTGTGCCGCCTCATTCATTTCTTATGGCCACTCTTTCGCTGGTTCGGTTCTGAGTCCTGGGCAAGCTGTACGCCGACTCATTGTCCACAAAGAACGACATTTTCGCGGGGAAGATGAGTCGGTATTGCGCACGCGCACGAGTCCGGTCATCGGTGAACGATGCGTCTCTGCGCGCGTCGTACCAGAGCCAGCGTCACAGCCTTCGCGAGACGTCAGGGACGTGAGACGTCGGGTGACGTCAGAAGATAGGCATTCATATTTGTAAATACAACTTCTCTTCTCCTGCTGCGAAAACACACACACACACACACACACACACACACACACACACACACACACACACACACACACACACACACGAGACGCGCGCGCACACTCACACACACACATAGAGACACGCGCGTGCAGACTCACTCACGCACACACACACGCACGCACACATTCACACAGACGCACAGGCATGCGTGCGCGCACCCGTGATGTACAGTCTCCCAAAATGTAAAAGATCCATTCGTCGAGGCAGTTCTTGCGGCGACGCTAAGACAACCTTGGCCAGAGACACATTATGGAAAGAAATAATAGAACAAAGTTTAATTTAGTTCCTCACCCCAAGATATGTGAGCCTGACCGAAGTAAACCGTTAAGGCACAAAACAAATGTGTCCGAATCCTGCAGTTTTTTGCGTGATTGGTTTATCCGGTTTTTACAAAACGCACAAAGACAATGAGCGCAATGACGACGTCCTTTTAGCATTGTTCACTGATTCCGTCGAGCCGTAGCGTCGGCTGCGATCAGACTTGAAACGAAACAGAGTATGCTGCCTTGCGTCCGATAAAGTCCATCATATTATGCTAAAGCTTAGAGGCAGATAAAACAAAGAAGCTGATACAAACGACAACAAAAACAGCCCTAAACACACGCACACAAACACACACATACACACATACACACAAAGGAAAAAACAAAACAAAATAACGCGATCTCACGATCCCATGGACCCAAGTACACGAGACGCGCAAATAGCTTTCGACTAATTACCTTTTCAGCCCTTTCCTTTCTCTCCTTTCCTTCTCCTCCTTCTTTTGTGGCCGCTCCCGAAGAACAATGGCCCCGAGGTCGCCTGCCACAGATTCTTTCCCTCACCCCCGCACCCTCAAATATTGCGACGCGCCCAGCGAATCCAGAATATTCATATAAGCACTCGTGGAGAATGACAATTAAATGATAATGAGATCACGCCACGAGCTGCGAATCTTGTATTGTCCTCTGCGTGATCGAGCCCGTGACATAATGAGATAACGGCGACTGCGTCACGATGGATCGTTCCAGGCTCTCGATACGGGCGTATAAATGCGTGTACTAAACCTTCGGTTATGCGACTAAATTCGTCGGGACTCAGCTCCGAGCGTGGAGCGAAAGCTTGCGCTGGGAACCTCCTGGGTTCGACTCCCCACCGCCCCCGCCCGTTTCGATCTGGATGAGTTTCGTACCGGCACGCGTTCGTGAGATCACTACTGCGTGATGCACGTTAAATAACGATCCGCGATGCTTCGCATCACCCCATGGTTCCCCTCGAGAAGATGGTGTAATTTTAACACAACAATTCAGTTTCCCCGCTAAATTTGGCTGGGAAAGTTATGTCACGTGACCTATACACCGAGTCAGTTTCCCCTCAAATTTGGCGGGAAAATTGATGTTACGTTACCTGTACACCAATTCAGTTTCCCCGCTAAATTTGGTGGGAAAATTGATGTCACGTGACCCATACACCAATCTATTTTTCCGAAGAAATTTTGTTGGAAAATTGATGTCACGTGACATGATGATCTATACACCAATTTAGTTTCTCTGCTAAATTTGGCAGAGAAATTCATATCACGTGTCCTAACGTCACTCGTGCTATACACCAATATAGTTTCCCGCTCTAAATTTAGCGGTAAAATTGAAAATTCGATGTCTTATAATGCCTTTCACGCATTATTAGTGGTTATATGTCTTGGTGGCCCCATTCCCTGGTTCCGTCCCGTGACGTCATTACCTTGCAAGCAACAAGCTCGATGGTCCTTGTAATCAGTATGGTGAAAGCTTGAAATCACTGCGCCCTCAAAGCAACACTGCCAACACCGTCAACATTAAAGTTCTTACATTTCTCTTATTTCTGTCGATTTGAAATACTTTGCTGACGTCGTAGTCAGCATTCGGCCAATCGTGGCAGGCCGACCACAGCGACGCTTTCGATCCCGCACGTCGCCAATAGGTCTTTGAGGCAAAAAGGTCAGTGCCGACGAAACTGCGCACGTAAGTACGTTCTTGTTGGGCGGCGGAATTTTGCCTTTGGGCCATGAATCGGTAAACGCGGGCGTCCGGGCCTGGATAAACACGGAAAATTCCCGTACGCTTCAGTTCAAAGCCGTAGCCGAGCGAAAGGCTTTAAAGTTGCAGTCACACCGTTAATACGTCATACATGAGGCAGACTGTTCGCCGTAGACAAGGATGACAGAAGTTTCTGCAGACAGGTCTTGTATGTTCAACGTAACAGATCTTAGGGTGCCTCAATGTAAACAGAACAACCGTCAAGCAGGGAAGAATCAAGCCTCAGTGTTTGCAGACTGTCTTTTGCGATCGCGGCTTAAAACGGACCGTGAGACGAATGTTACGCACTGTAAAACCCTATACACACAAGTACGCCGCTTACGATCAAGCCGGCGTTTGCCCGCACAGGATTGTAAGCATTGCGCGTGAGCAGAAACCACATTCGCGTGAGATGCAGCTTCTGCGCATGCGCAGTGTCGACAGCAGCGCCACCGTAGCGATGTGACGTCGCGGAGAATCTTACGATCTCTCTGTGACCAGATCAGATTGCGGCACTGGCCGATACGAACGCCGAAGAACCAATCACGATTAGTTCACGCCGAAGAACTAATCGCGGACCAAGCTGGGCGAGCATAATACGCCCGTTACATTTTATAGCTATCGTCGCCTCTTTTTTGCTTCGTTTTTGTTTTGTTTTGTTTGATGGTGCAGTTTTGGCGTTGACCCATAGGTTGACCTATCGTGGAAGGACTTGCTTCACGAGTGTGCACGCTCGCTCACGCGAGCCAGATCCAACGCTTCGCCGTTCCCTGCGTGTGCGTGCCGTTGTCTATTTGCGAAGCTTCGAAACAGATCCAGCAAACGGCAGCTGCAACGGCGGCATTATCAGCAACAGCGACGGCTGCGGTGTCGGCGGCACGATCTATTCGTGCGCCCGAATTTGAGTGTTTCCAACAGCTCGATCACGTGGTTCGCGGGCCGCGTTTGCAGTCCGAGCTGCGACGAAGAGGAGGAAGCGGCGATCGTCTGCAAGCGCGTTGCCCAGCCTCTGCCCCGATATCCTCGTCGCCAGGTGGCAAAGCGCATGCGCGTGAGCAACCAGTAAGCGCACGAGGTCTCTGCCATAGACTGCAAACGCTCCCTATAGTTTCAGTCTCCAATCCAGGCTCTTACGTTCTATATGAGATCCAGGTCGATTGGGTTGGTCGACGGTCACGCCATTGGCGGCGACCGAAGGAATTGTGACGTCATTGGAGACGTCACGTGATCCCTTTCAAATGACTTTTCTTTCGAGGAGGTGCCAGAATGGCGTGCTAGTTCAAACCTGCGATTGCTTGTGTGCTTCGGTTTTGCCTTTTGAATAATGGATATAAATTTGTTATAAAGAATACTTGTTACCTCACAGACATTTATATATAATGGATGTTATTTTTAAGTGATACCTTATAACTTACATTTTTTATATAAAACATTTGTTGTATAGAGACTACATCATAGTGATATAACGAATCTCATGAAAAATATTGTTAATTTCTTGTGGCAAATATTTGTCATCTAACAAATATAGTACAACGAATATGTTGTATATGTCCAATAGATTGAAAAAACGGAAGCATATATATCATATCCGATTTATAGCTATTGTATTGTATAAAGAATGTATACTGTACCGAATATGGCATATTACAAATGTGTTTATAACCAAAATTACTGTACAATGATAGATGATGTAGAATGCTCCCGCGCATCTTCTGGGTCGTGAAATGAAGATGATGTACTGAGAACCATTAACACAATAAGTGACTCCTAGTGTCCCTCAAGCTGTCAGTGTATGGCAATGTTCAAACATGCAATTTGCGATGTAATCAAATTATGAGTTTCAAAACATTATTGGGAACCTTCCTTTGTCGTTTAACCTGTTTATACTCGAGAGAACTTAATACGGCCAATAATTTGTGACTCGGTACGTTTACGCGCATAAAGCGCGAGACACATGGACGGCAGAATCGTCCGATCCGACGTCCGATCCGACAGTCCGAACGCAGTCCGAATTGCCGCACGCGACAGTTTGAGACACACGCTTCCGACCTTGCATGCGACACGACGATCCGTTCGGCTCCTCCCAGGAGATCCAAGCACTCAGCGGAGGTCCGCGTTCCTGACCGGTCTCGGTCCCAGATTAACGGTTCACACTCTGCACGAGCGAAATTACGATGACCTGGCTCGATAGTCGCGCGCATTGCTCTGGCGGGGACACCTTTCTCGATGGGTCAGCGGGATCCACGCGATCGATTTCCGTCGCCCGTCTCGTTTGCAACATTCGTCCCGCCAGACCCAGTACGTTGCACATGACGTTCGCGCTATGCTGTGCTGTCATTGGCTGGACGCTTCCGACAGTCCGTCGGCCGTGCGGAACTATCTCGGCACTGTTGGACGCACGCCGGATCGCCGATCCGACGTGCGTCCGACGATCGATACCGGCATACGATAGCCTGATCCGAACAATTTGGCTGTTGACAACCAAATGCGCTCGGATCAAGTAGTCGCACTGCGCGGATCGAATGAATCGGCTCCACGCTATGTGTCCGCTTTGCGCTGGCTGCGAGTCGCATGGGCGGCAGAATCGTCGATCGGCGTCCGATCCGACAGTCGTAAAGCCGCTCCGGATTGCTGCACGCGACAGTTCGAGGCACACTTCCGACCTGGTCATGCGACAGGCGACCGTTTGGCTTCGCCCAGAGATCCAAGCACTCTGGCGGCGTCCGCGTTCATAGATCTCTGGTCCCAGATTGACGGTCCAGCTCGCACGAGCGAAGTTAGGAGCTCGTTCTCGCTAGCGCGTGCATTCTTTGCCGGGGCCATCTTTTTGGAATGAGTCAGCGGGATCCACGCGTCCGGCTTCCTGTCGCCCGCTCCTCGCCAGACACGGAACGTCATCATGACGTTCGCGCTGGCTGTTCTGTCATTGGCTGGACGCATCCGACAATCCGTCCGCCGTGCGAAACTATCTGGCGCGTTGGACGCACGTCGGATCGCCGATCCGACGTCTGAAGCGACCAAATGTTTTCGGATCAGGCAGTCGTACTGCCGGATCGGACGTCGGATCGGATGGATTTTTGCGCATGTGTCCTGCGCTTAAGTGTATTGTGAGCGGCTATAGTCAGCACGGAACGTTGAAATGTCGAACGATGCATTGACGTGGTACGTCTCACTGCAAAAGAAAGCCAAAATATCTGGCTGTTGTATACGTCGCTCTGATAAAGTATGAAAAACGCTTACGATCAAATCTGAAAAAAAAAGAAAGCTGTCGTTTGATCAATTCAGGTTCTTTGGGCAGACTATTAACTTAGCGTAAGGATTACATTCCGTTTCACACCGATTCCGACCGCAGCGACCCGATGGAGCCAATCAAGCGGGTAAACCAATCACGCAAAGGAAGAAAAAAAGCCCAGGTTCGCGTCGCATTTACAGTGCGTGATTGGTTTAGTCGACAACAGCGAACGCACAAAGGCTGACGACCGCCATGACTTTGCACTTTTGGTGGCGCTTGATTGGCTCCAGCAGGACGGTAGTATCGCGGAGGCAAGTTCGTCTGCTACTTTCTGCGGGGAGGCGGGGGGGGGTGGAGATGACGTGAGAGAGACGCCGGAGCTCTGATTGGCTCTAATGGATGAAGGATAGAGGGCAGAGCTCGAGGCAGCTTGCTTCCAGGTCTACCCACTATCCTTCATCCATCAGAGCCAATCAGAGCTCGGCGTTTCCATGACGTCATCGCGACCCCCTGCGAAAAGAATCAGACGAACTTAAGCAGCGCTAAACTTGACAGCCGCTCTGTCGTCCTCTGATTTGATTAGCACACATTTCTCAGCACAACGGGTCGCGAGGAACCTGGTTGTCGCAATGCATCGAAAGGTTAAATTTCGCCGGCTTTTGGGGGAATTGTGAAACTATGCCTTGGCATTCTCTGAATGATAGACGAGAACGAGACATAAGACAGTTCGTTGACGTCAATGTGGGGGAATTGTATACGCCGCCTCGTGGCGTGGTTGGGTGTTGGGCAACGAAAACTAAGTTAAGTAATGAGTTTCTGCAATACCACTATTAGGAAATAATAGTCAGAGAAAAAAAGAAAAGCGGCGACCGTTGAATTTCGTTGCATTCGAATGAAATAATAAAGTAATTTGAGATGTTCTTTCTCAACGCGTTGGTAAGGTGCGACGTCCTTTAAAGCATTGCTAGAATTGACGACAAATAGCTATCTTGTCGACCTAGCCTCATGGCTTCCGAGAAACTAAAATGCCATAAACACACACACAAAAAAACGGAGTTTATAATACTCGTTCCAATAAGCAAAAGCGATAATACAATTACACATATACATTTTAAAAACCCATTAATAGAAGGCGTAAAAGAGCATACATTTCTGTGCGTCTGGTTTAACGAGGAGTTCAACTGGAATTCACATGTAAATAAACTAAGCTTAGCTGTCCCAGGCAGTTGGATGTTTACATAAGATAAAAAACCTAATACCACCATGGCTAATATATATATATATATATATATATATATATATATATATATATACGGCATGGTGGCGGGGACCAAAGGCGTGGGTATAACTGAGTAATATATATATATATATATATATATATATATATATATATATATATATGTATATGTATATATATATATATATATATATATATATATATATATATATATATATATATATTTTTGTAGTTCTAAACTGTGTTATTTTATTTTAATGTTGGGAACGACATCCTTTACAGGCTACAACACACTACTTACGTTCCAGAAAAACATTATGGGGTTAACCACTTTCTTCAAATACATTTTATGTTGAAGGCTAATCAGATTACAAGTTACTACAACTCATCAACAGCGAAAAACTTTATAATACAAATACATGTAAAGTGACACACAAGTATACTTTTAGACTAGCGAAAAGGGGTGGTTCCCGTTTTGACCCGTTCCCATCTCAACCTCCCCGTTTGTACCTTCCCGCTTCGACCCGTCTCAAAACGACCTTCCCGTTTCATCTTTTCCCGTTTCGCCCACCCCGAACCAACCTTCCCGCTTCGACCACTGTTCGGTATCAGTTGGGTCGGTTCAAGCGTCCAATGCATGTCCTCCTTGGCGACCTCATTTCGCCCTCTCCCGAAATAAACTCGAAGATTTGATCACCCGCAGTCACTTCTTGCACGCTTTTCTAGTGTTTGTGGTACCTGCAGTGCTGCAAACGAGCAGAGCAGTCATCGCTGTCACCGGCGCAGGATGCCTTCGTTCGTGCTTGACTGTATTGATGGCATCCGATGAATGGCCATATTTTCGTTCAATGGTGGAACGGCTACGGAAACCGAGGACCACGGGCCAAAAACCACACGGAGTCTCGGCACCGTAAGATAAAAGCGGTGTCAGCGAGGGCTCACCCGAACATTTACAGCTTCCGTCGATCTGATCGAACGGGATGAGGCCTGTGACAAGGATATTTTTTCAGCAGCTTGCCAAACGGTGGTGCCATGCGGGCCAGGGGCGTAAGTGGGTCAGCACTGGACCGTAAATTTGTCAGAATTGGAGCATCGCCTTTTTGATGGCACGATTTCCCTGTTCGACTCCCTCAACAAGGCGAAGGCATTTTCTGGTCTATGATATTCTCCTGTGAAGCTTGTCTAAAAGGGTTGTATATTTTAAGAATACGTTGACGTGCAAAAATATTCAGAAAATATTCTTAAGCAGAAAACGTGCACAGATCAGGGTTAGAAAGATTGAAACTTTTTGCTAAGAGGTTGAAACGGGACGAGTTTAAACGCAACAGGTGTTTCGGGTGTGGGTTCATATAAGAAGGGCGTCTTGGAAGCGGGTTGAAACGGAACGGACTCAAATAGGAAGGGCGTTTCGGGAATGGGTCGAAACGAGACGGGTTCAAATGGGAACGAGTGTTTTTCGGTCTACACCCGCGAAAAGATGGCATCCAGAAGCTCTAAAGATTCTGGCAAGCAAACAGCAGAATACCAAGTCGCTAAAATATATTCATGACACTAAAGACCATGTTGATGTTAATACCACGTTTAGCAAATTTAAAGAAGCGCTTAGTCACCTATGGTGGGGAGTGGTAACACTTGATCACCTGTTCTAACTTTGTATTGAAATAAATTTTCTTCGGTTTCTGCTCATTTTTACAAAATGTATCGTCGATATAACTTGATTGGCGATTCATTATTTGGTTTTGTAACAATCCTTTGTATCACCTTGCCTTTAAAATTGTGGGCTGTTTGTAAGAGCTGCATTTGGAGAAAGAAACCTTTGTGAAGCTTTACGCCTTTAGCCTCTGTCTGTTTTCGGTTGCTATACCGGAAAAATAAAGATGAATCAATTCAAAAATTCCACTATGCGACCATCACAACTCACTCACTCTGTCTATTTCTTTTAATGCGAATAGCATTCTTTGGATACTTCACGCACTTTTCGTCTATGTATCTATCTATCTATCTATATATCTATCTGGCTATCTAACCTCCTTACGCCGCGGGTCGATAAATAAATAAAAAAGACCGGCGCCGGCGGGATTCGAACCGTTGACCCTTTGATCAGCAGGCAGACGCGCTAACCACAGAGCTATGAAGGCAGTCAATCAACGGACTCTAAACACCTGTTTATATCTTTACCATCGCGCGCGTTCCATGCACGAGGGCTCATTCCGCTCTCGTGAGGCTTAGCACGGCCCCTAGCTCATCCTCTCCCGCGCTCGGGAGAGGGTGATGTAGCGGCCGTGCTCACCCTCACGAGAGCGGAATGAGCCCTCGTGCATGGAACGCGCGCGCACCGGTAGCTGTGACAGCGCTGCAAAGCGCGTCCTATGGTAAAGATATAAACAACCGGTTAGAGTACCGTTGGTTGAGACTATACTTCGTTTCAGCTTGGGTCCAGACGCAGGCGATGCTACAAGCGCGAGCTCCGGGCTTTCAGCGTCCCTGCCAAGCACGCGCGCTCGTGCAATGCAAGCCCTCTTCAGGGCCACACGCTCGCGCTCGTAGCATCGGCTGCGTCTGGACCCAAGCTGAAACGAAGTATAGCTGAGACGCCAGAAAGTCTGGTCGGTACCATTTTGAGTGTTTGTGCGTATGGCGCGTGCTTTGCTCGCCTTCCTAAGTGACACAAACGCACGTGCTGGGCTGCGGAGATCGTGCGCAGGGCTGTGAAAGTGTCAACAAATTTAGAATCGCCTTCAAGAGTGGGCTGGCGTATCTAGAGTGTGCCGGCCACCTGACGAACGCGCATAACTCCGCACCGTTTGATGCTATTCGCATTAACGTAGATAATCATTCCCAAAGGATGGGTTCTGCTGATTTTTCTCTCTTTCTGTATTGCAAACACACACACATTACACAAAGCTACCGATGCACATATACACACTGACAGTCGCACATTTCAGAAATAAGCTCTAGGTCGCCTACGCAGGCTGCGCCTCATTCGCGCTTGCCGCCTCACACCAAGGCACGAGACAAATGTTTTATTCCTAAAAAGAGAGGGGGGGGGGGCGACGTGTTCGTTCCTGGGCATGTGCGGTGCGCACAGCTCCTACGGACGAGCTGGCTCGTTAGCAAAAATGATGAGTCAGTGGGAATATTTCAAAAAAGGTCAACAGCAAATACCACGGCCGGCTGCTATTGAGAGGGAAACTGAGAGAGAGGAAGACGTTAGCGCGTGGGGTACGTCAGGGCGCCGAGCTCTGATTGGAAGGATTAGTGGGTACACGCAAAGGCTGGCTTCCATTGTCTCTAGCCACTGTCTTCCTCCAATCAAAAGGAACAAGAGCGTCGCGTGTGTTACTCGCGCGGTGTCGCTCGTTCGAACGCCGGCGTTCGGTGTTTGAACGCATTCGGACAATGGGTAGAGACAGAGGCAGCTAGCCTTCGCCTCCTGCCGCTATCTTTCCAGTCAGAGTTGGGCGCCATGGTGGCGTTCCCGCGCAATCTCATCTCCTCCTCTCCTGCAGTTTCTCACCGTATATGCTCCGTTTTACCCGGCCTACAATTACCGCAAAGGAGGCTACAGGCTGCCCCAATCTATCGAGAGCTCGGGGTCGTGTCACGTGACTTAGCGCTCTCCACACTGGTCCGACCAACTGGAAAGGCACGTGACACCCTCCGAGCTGCGGATTGACTCCGGTGGCGTCTATCACGGTCCAGCGTAAAACGTCAGTCACGCGCTGTTAGTATACACCGGACAAAAGGCAGCTTCCAGACACTTTCTGAGGCGTGATTTTTTCTTGTCCGACGGTCCCGTCAGGTTGGTCGTACAAAAGCGTGTTCGAAGCGTACATCTGTACAAAGCAAACATGTCACGAACTTGCTCGAGGAGTGCGTTAAATTTGGTCATCGTGCCTGCAGACAAGTTCGTGCCTCTTGTGTCATGTGTGGGCTGTGGAACTGCGGCCTGAGGTCAATCAGAGCGTAGGACTTCAGCGCCTTTGGTGACCGGAAAGAACACGGCTGGGACTGACTCCGAGCTTCTAAGCACGAGCGTCGCGGTGCAACGTTTCAGCGGGCACTCTGGCACTCTTGGTCGAGAATGATCCCGTGTAATAAAAACGACCTTTGAGCGAGTCTCCAAGCTGCGAGAAATTGCCACTAGATGGCGCTACCCGCCCGACCAAAAATAAAGTCCCTCGATACTGATTTTAACAAGTAACGACAACCAATACAATAGACAAAGCGCCATTCCGTTCGAACAAAATGGCGTCATTCAGTTCAGTCCTCTGCTGTGTGCATCCGTCCGCTTCCTAAAACCTTCACCATCACGCAGTCGGCGCTTCAAAAGAATGTCGCTACTTGGGCCTCTAAAGTCGTAAAACATAAAGAGTGGGCCAAAGTTGACAGAACGCACCGATTGGCTTATCACAACGATGACTTAGCACTTTTTCGTCGACGTCCAATTGGCACGCTCCGCGAACTTTCCGCTCCAACTTTCTGTTTGTCGAGTTTAGGGCCCTTGTAGGAACTTTAGACGAAAATCGGCTGGTAGAGAGAACTACGTCTCAGGGACTCCGTTGATTCCAGCGCCCAAAGTGTTGGGCACAAAGGCACAAAGAATAGCCGCATCATCACCATCCTAATCACAATCGTCATCAAACTTATCTCGCGGAACGTATACCGTTCATTAGTCGGAGGATGGGAACGTACGGATGGCCATCTTCGACCATCTCTGTTTCGAGTATTCGTAATGCGTACAGCTAATGCTGTCCCGTGTATGTACAGTACCCTGTTTTTACATAAAATCTACAGGCGAGGCCTCGCCCCCGGCCTCCAAAACAAAATGGCGTCACCACGTGACTCGATATAAACGTACCATTTTTGCTCAAGTCACGAAAAAAAAAACCGTCAGCACCTTTTTTTTTTTCAGTGTTGGCGTTTATCAAAACAATGTTTTCTTTAATATACAACGTTCCCCGATGCACAAAAGCTGTACTCCGCGAAGGAAACGCGTTGCGAATAAGTGACACATTTTAAGTTGCGCAGCGCGCAAAGCTAGCGTGCCCCAGGGCTACGTTTGTCGGTTTTTCGCCGCATTTTCGCTTCATGGAGTCCAGCCTTTAGACATTGAGCGGTGCGTTGTTATTTTAGAAACTCTTGCAGTTTTTATGTCGCAATAGTGAAGCTACTAAATAAAGTCTTGGGTCAACATTCCCGACGATTGAGGGCACCCCAGTGTTCTATCGAGTGTGAGGCAACGCACGGCCAGTAACCCCGGCCGCGCGGGAAAGGGGGGGGGGGGGTTGTATTTTTTAGTGGGTCCCTCTCAAATTTTAAATGTTATTTCAACTTTTTTTTTAAAGAATAAAAAAACGTATGTATTTTTGTTTGTTTTTTGTTTCTGTTTTTCGTTTATGCATTTTCGGCGTCATATAAAAGATGAGTGAAGGACACGACCGACAATGGTCGTTTTGTTCTCTTTTGAAGTGGAAAGCATTTTCATATAAGACGATTATGTATCAACTTCGCAAATATTTCGAGGATTATCGGTGTTTAAATAAAGACGTAAATAAATAAACAAAACGTCAAGGTTCAATATAGGATGCGCCCGACATCACTCGAAACAACCACAGTGCTCGGTCATAAGCTTCCCTAAAAATATAACGCGTTCACTAAGCTTCGTCTCGACAAGACATACTTCTTTTGTAGCGCACAATTCGAAATTGTATTGCCTGTATCGACAACTGCAAATCGATTAATACAAAAAACACAATAGGCACCCTCATATTTGGAGCAGTAGCCCCAAAACTCCTTTTTGTTCAGCTTTTCAAAGTTTCATTTTCTAAAGTGTACCCAGTTCCTTCTCAGAGAGAAGAAAACGATAAAAAAAAATCACACATGCCGGCTCCCGGTAGCTGTTCGTCAACCACTTGTGTTGGCGCCAGAGAACAAAGAGAATAAAAAATAACAAAAACGAACCCAGTTTGAACTTTGTGGTATGTGAGTTGCCTTTCTGAGAACAGTGTTGTCAACATGGTCGGTGTCGAAATCCCCGCCCACTTCAATCTGCCTCGCGACACAAAACCAAAATCACAATTGTAGATAAAAAAAGAAAAAAAAAGAAAACGGTAGGTCAATCTTTCACGCAAAAGGAGCTATATTTTATTATGTTAGTTTGTTTCTTCTTTGCAATGCAAGAGGTTCGCCGCACATTGAAGCCCGCCGTAGATATATCGACATATATGGGAGCGATAGTGTCGAAAAATAAAAACGCCTTGATGTAGAAACTACGCGAAAGCAGTCGCTGAAAATTTTATGATGGGATCGGAGACTTCTTTGGTCGACAACAGTGGCACCACGTTTCGACCTTCTCTTTTTTGTGGCCATAGCCTGTTTTCTATCTTTCTGTCTCTATCTCTCTCTCTCTCTTTTATTTTTCCCTGAAGCTTTCTTCTTTTTTTAGCGGATCTTGTTTGCTTTTGAGAGAAAAAAAATGCAAACATAAAAATAGTAAAAAAGAAAACTCATATTGAGTGGATCTTTAGAATGTGATCGAAATTCAAATCTTGCGGCGGATGAAAAAAAAATTATAATAACGCAAGCTATTTGTTCGACCTTAACGTGATGCGTAAAGTACATTCTGCAGACACCGTCTGGAGCGTGTTTCTTCCTTGTATCGCTGTACAAAAAGTTTCTTTTTTCCGCAAGGTAGAAAAATCCTTCCCTCCTACCCTTCCCATTTCCACTCTTGGGAAGGGTACGGAGGGAGGGAGGGGGGTTTCCTTTTGTTGCTACATCTTAGAGCTAGATGAGCCGGGAGCTTATCCCGTCTTCTCCAATTTCCCTGTCTCCTGCTGCTCTTTCGACGGCGGGAGTACTGGTTTCGTTGTTGCATCGTGGACCTGGATAAAGCGCGGTTCAAACAGGCCCGGACTACGGAACCCGGGCCAGCCCGTGAGCCGGAACCCGTAGTGACGTAATCACGTCCGGCGTCCGTTTACGGGTGCCGACGCCACGGTTTGGTTTGAGCGGCGCGCGGACGACGGGCCCCGTCATACGGGAGCTGACGTCACGACGGCTCCCAGGCAACCAATCAACGGCTGTCGTCAAGCGGAGTCGTCGCTCGTCGCCGTCGCGGGCGAGGCAGGCGATGCCGGGCACACCGGGCGCCGGGCACGCTTCGCGCTCCGTCTGGAGCGGCACTGGTGCCTCGTTTTCGTCGCTTTGTTTTTCGTGATGGCGTCGTCTCGGCGGATCCCGACTACGAAGCTTGATTCGCCTCACTTATGAACCTTTGTGTGATGAGGTACGTCGCATATGCCAAGAACTATCGACTGGCGTCGGCTGACTACTTTCGTGGCTGCGTGTGAGCAGTACCTGCGGAGCGCGAAGAAAAAGAAGCGAAAGGCCGTCCGCGAGCTCCTGGGTCCCGGAAAATGCTCGGCGAGTATGCCACCATCGTGAGGCTGATGTACGAAGATCCCGACGGCCGGGACTTCTTCGAGTGCTTCCGAATGTCACGAGCCAGGTGGTAGTGCTGCTTTTATTTTGGATTATTTTCATGTTATATATCGAGTGGCGTTCCACGTGGCCCGCGCGTCGCTCACGGGAATACTCACGTGGAGCGTGCGCTCCCGCAGTGGAACCACGTTTATATCATTTTTAACGCGGCAGGATCACGAGAGAAGCTTTCGTAACAGTCACCCGCTTGTCATATTTTACTGCGTCTGTGGTATAAAAAAATAGCAATGGTATGCAGATGTGCAGCTGTTACGCCACACTCTTTCTGTTTACTATGTTGTGCTCCTTGAGTGCATGTATGACGGAAGCCCGTTGTGCTTCCTTGTCCTTTGTGCTAGCTAGGATGTGTGCTTACAAGCTGCTTGTGAGTGAATTCTGCATGAAAGCTCGCTGCTGCAACCCAGGAGGATCTTGGGTTCAATCCCCACCCCCGGCCCGTTTCGATCTGGATGAGCATCGTACCCAGCAGACGTTCGTGTTTCACTACTGCGTGACGGGTGTTAAAGATTCCTAGGCTCGCGGTCGTACAGTATACTGCCTGAAAACTCTCATCTACTGCGCGTACCGGTGTCGTTCACCATTTTAACCTTTTAAGTGCATCCCACTGCCTTTCCGGTCTCTTTTGCAAGCCCCAGCAAGCCAACCACTGCCTGCTTGCTCTACAAACGGCATTTCTGAAGGCCACTCATATTTGCGTTGAAGATGCCGTTTCATCGGGTTGCATCCACCTCCCGTGTCTTCGAAACCATGTGAATAAAGTATTAAAAAGCAGTATCGAGGTCTAACGACTTGTCCCCATGGTGCTTGTGGTCGCTACGATACCTGTCGTAGATCCAGGGAGTACCGCTGAACTAGCTGAATTAATTTATAGGTTTTCTCGGGTACGTCAAACGCAGCGAGCAACTGCAGCCCTCGTCGCGGCAGCGCTGCACTCTTCGCCCAGCCTTCCTCGCGTCGGAGACGAGCAAAGACGCTTCGCCGTCGCAGCCGTCCCGCACACCGACAGCACTGGAGCATCTGAGGCGTTCGCTGCGCGGAACCGCGTGGACGCCGGTGGCGAGGAGGGCGGAGGAGGGAAGCGCGCCGCGCTGATTGGCCGCGGAGAAAATACGGAAACCTACGTCCACAACCCGGGAAGGGGAAAAGTTGAAAAATTTTTCAACTCTTGACCCAGGTGGCGGAAGACCGTAATTACGTCACCGCCCGTACGGAGAGGGCGCTGACGTCACTACGGAGGTTCCGGCTCCACGGGCTGGCCCGGGTTCCGTATTCCGGGCCTGCTGTTTGAACCGCGCTTGAAAGCCGGGAGCTTGTCCCGGATTATCCAGCCGCAAGATGCAGCAAAAGAAGGAGTTCGCACCGCCGTCAAGGTGGCAGTGGGAAAGGGAAACGGGAAAGTTGAGAGTAGGATTTCTCTACCTGTAGCGGGAAAGATTTTGTAGGTCGGCCTTTTAAGACCACCCAGAAGAGAAAGCCTGAGCACGACGTCATCGTTTGTGGATCAGCAACCCACCCCAGGAGACGAACACTGCTGAAATTCCAATAGAGCCTTCTTGGCGTCGCAGCGGTGCTAACATCCCGCTCGTTGTGAGGCGCCGCAAGACGCACTGTCGACGATGCTGAAGCAAGCTAGGCGGCACTCGTTGAAACACTAGTAATGACGTCATGCGTAGGCCTTGTCTTATAAAAAATATTGGTTGGGTGCTCTCCTCCCCTTTTTCAGAGTCAGCGTCCTCTATAGCTACGCTGGCGTGGGGAACGTTGTTCAGCGGCGACGGTGCATTACTCTGATTAAAAGCTCATTCTTTTAGCGGGGCTGACACAGGAAGCGGGCGCGGCACACGCGGCGGACACCAGAGCGGCATAGAGAGACAAAAAAAAAAAAGGTAAAGAGAAAGGAGCGGCGTGGGGATTCGCATCGCCACATCAAATAGGCATGATCGAGATTCCCCCTGCTATTTTTGGGGGGACGACTTCAAAGCGAGTTTCTGTAGTCGTGCCGCTCCAGTTGCATGGGACGACTCTGAAAGCCGTCCGCTTTTGTGTTGCGCGTGCCCTTTTGCGCGAAGAGGTCAAAGGCTCACTTGACGACTGATGGAGAACTGGAATGCTCCATATGTTTTGCTTTTCTCGGAGTATTTTCGACGCAACAATCGACCCTTTTCAAAAGTCCATCAGGCAACGGTAGCGGTCGCCATTGCTGCAGGTTTGTCTTTTTAGACTTAGGCTGGGTGGCGCAAGCTACCGCCCGTTACCGAAGGTGTAGCCACTAGCATCTATCCATCCATCCATCCATTGCACATGTGGCGACAGCGGTCGGTTCCGAGCCTTCGCCGAACGCTGACGCTAGCACTCGTTTTCAATACACGTCCAGGTTACTCGATCGAGCAATGACGGACAGGCAGTGGCGCGGGCTTTGAAAGGGGTCTATTGTTTTGAGTGTATAAGTTCCGGTTACACTGCTCATACGTCGTGCTAAAGACACGGCGTTGGAACCTTGGCTCCAGACAGTTTACTATGACCAATGCGATAGCATCGCTGCGCAAGAAAAAAAAATACACGGCACAGAGTGTATCTGCGGACCGTCTTTTGTATGACGTATTAGCGGGTGACAGTGGCCCTAGTAAGCGCGAGTTGGTGGCCAAAAAGGTCCAGTTTCGGCCTGGACACGAGCGCAGCGTCACTGCTCGCCAAGACTCTCGGACGTTCGAGCCTAGATCGGGTCCATTGGATTGTGCAGTTGGCCGTCTCAGAGTTGAAGATGTCCTGCAACGAGATTGCGTCACCTGTCTGACCAAGCTGCGCTGCTGGATTTGGCCATAGCCCACTCTATACTGACAAAGCCTGGCAGATCGCCACGAGAAGCGGCCGCCGAAATTGAAAATATAGAGCGGCAGACAACGGAGGG